>JALGQZ010000009.1:10340563-10384585 GCA_023105745.1 Austropuccinia psidii
CATGAGCTGTATGAAAAAGGTGATTCAAAGGAGGAGGATATGGAATTGGCTTGTAATTGTGTCTAATTGGGTTTTGAGCATTGTTTTTGTGTTTTGATCTCAAGTTTTTAGAGAGTTTACCAGAAATTATGATAAAATTAAAAAACAGCCCTTAAGTATTCCTCGGCTAGAATAATAAAAAAACTAAGAGATTTTGATTAGTATGGGTTTCTTTGCATCAGAAATTATTTGGCAAAATTATGATGAAATAACATTAAAGATGATGGAATATGATAAATTTATGATTAAGTGTTCAAAAAGGAAATATATTACCAAGTTTTCTTCTATATTAGAACTATATATGAATTTGATTTTGTTTATATTATTTTAGTGATTATCAAATATCAATTTAATGAAATAAATGTAACTTTCTTATTGATGATAAAAAATTATTTCATTATTTATTTCAAAATATATATTGAATAGTAAAATTATTAAAAATTGACTTTAAAATTTATTTGGCAGAAATTCCCAATCAACCTTCAATAATTAGTTAATATTTGATTAAAGACACTATTCTTATTATGAAAAAATAAAATTTTTTGTAGTAAGGATAAAGACTCAATTTCATTAAATAAAATATACTTTAAATAATAAAATTATAAAACAATTAATTCCAAATTGATGCAGAAGCAATTCCAAATGGATTTTGGATAATTATGTAATGATTGATATAAAAAAAATTAAATAAATAACATTAGTAAAAATTCATACAATTTTATCGAAAAAAAGGTCCTTGATATTTTGTAATTTATTCTCAATTATTGAGGAAGTCTTTTTATTTAAACTAAAAAGAAAATTAAAAAATCAACAAAAGTATCAAGAAATTCGGAAGCAATTTCAAATTTTCTAGCGCCAAAAAATGAATTCCAAAGGGCTTCTTATTTGGATGATGTATATTTGGAAGCCAAGTAAAGACAGGATGTTGGGCTAATGATGTACATGGAGGGAATCTCAATGTTAGGTGTATTGTCGATAAGGCCTATAGGTGAGTTTGAAAAAACACATATTCAAACAATTTGAATAGCCCTTTTACTCCAAAACTCAAATATAAAGCCCTATTTGTGAGAAACCTAGACCTTTTGAAATTGAAGCAAGGATTAGTTTTCATTATTTCTCAGGTAACAATAAAATATACATTAGTAAAATAATGATGGTTGAGGATGGTCTTTTGGATGGTTTTTTAAGAAAAAAAAATAATTTAATTAATGGGGAGGGATTGAAATTGACTAGTTTTGAATAATGAAATAGCTTGAATTGCGAAAAGCAATTTTCTGAATTGAGTTGGAGGAATTAATTAATGTTTTGTTTGTTTTTATTGAGTTTCTGGTAGTGAGAAAAGGTGCTGATTGATAATTAAGTATTTTTGATAAAACGACTGTATTTGATTAAAAGAGAGCTTAGTTACAAAAAATATTAAATAAGAATATTGGAAATAAATTTTCATGGAAAAACTTTCATTAAAAGGCATTCTTTTTTTTGGAAAAAATTCACTTGGTTTTCAAAATTCATTTGACAAATATTCAAATCAATTCATACCATAGTCTTTAAAGGACCTCTATACACATATTGAAGCTTCATTTTACATTAAATTCAAAATTAAACTTTCATTACAGCTGATATAAAAGTAGTTAGTCAAAAAATCAAATTTATAATTGATGAAATCCATAAGTACCACAAACCACAAAAAAACATTTTTAACCTCTTTTAATTACAATTTTCTCAACACATTCTGGTACAAAACATTTCGTCCTTTTACTCAAAATGATTGAGTTATTATTTCAAGAAAAGTAAATAAATGGATTGATAGTTTATATTTCCATATTTCAAAGTTAATTATTAATCCACTCAAATATTCTCCCTACCCTGGAAAAAGGCCTAGAAGAGCTCATAACTTCAATTGTCAAATCGATGCAACATTTATTTCCCTTAGATACCATTCCCTTGGTAAATTTATCTTTTTCAAAATTCTATTCATTCTGAAGTTTTCTCTCCTCAAATTCCAATTTCTTCTTAATCTTTCTCTCTCCAAAAAGCTGATCCTAAACCTTCTTCTCCCCATAAAACGCCAATCACATCTCCTTCAAGAATTTTTGAATTTCATTTTTTGGTCTTTTCCACTTCTTTTTAATTCAATTTTTCTTCATCCCACTCCAGCTTTTGAATTTGAGAAGTTTGAAATTCAAAAAGAAAATTAGCATTAATTAATTCAAATTAATCATGTTTACTCACTATTTTTTTGAAATTCTGATTAATGTGTGTATGATGGTGAAAAAACATGCATAGATTTTTTTCCACCACTAAACCTTCAAGGTTTAAATTCCCAAACCTTTTCTTATTTTTAATTGGATTTTTATCTAAATTTTGTAACTTTCAAAGTCATGGAAGCCCATTAGAAATCTGAATAAATTTTAGGTCCATAATAAATGACACTTCTTACATATTGGTATTCCACACTTGATTTATCCCCTCATTCTTGTTTCTAATAAAATTTTTCATGATCTATTTCTTCAAGTTTTAAATCAGAAATTTGCCATGATCTCATTAATTAGTATTCATATTCGAAGAGCAAAAATAAATACTGACATCAAGGTTTGGATCACTTTTATCCTGGTTGTTCACAATCAAATAATCCTAATGTGAGTCAAATTTACCAATTGGTGTGATATTGACCTTGTTACCAAGGGAATTATCCATTTAAGTATAGCATAGACACATTCTTTCCAGATTATGAGCCATTTTCTTGAAATTTGTACCCTTTTTCCCATCATATTTGTTGAAATTTTAAGAAGTAGCATTCTAAAGCTTTCTGGCCAAAGTATATTTGTCCTTATATGTTTGGAATTGGTCACCCATACTCCCTGCCATAATCTTTGAGTGGTTTTTGAACTTCTTATTGACCTCAATATCCATTATTTGAAACACTTTTTTTGATTTAAGTTCTCTGTAAGGTGTGGATATGAAACTTTGATTAAAAATCAAATACTTTTCCTGTCCTCAAAATTTGTATAAGGTACAACATGATTAAAAAGATTTAAGATTTAAGATTTTCAAGAGAAAACATGAGAAATCTATGGTTTTTAACCTTATAAGTATAAAACAATAATATCATTAATATTTTTGTTGTTTTACCAACAACAAAAAATTTATCCAAAAATACTCTAAAAGAGATATTTAAGGCTAAAAAACAAATTTCTTAAGGAAAAATTTAAATTGGAATTAATTGAGAAATTAACTGCAGGAAATTAATATAAGAACAAAGTCCTTAAAAATATCATTGTGGCATTCCATACCTTTTTACCAGTTTCAAGAAATCTTTTAAAAATTAAAAAATTGAAAATCAAGATCACAATGAATAATTCAGGAAATCACCACTCAAAGGACATTATTAAAAAAATCACACACACCCAGGAACAACTTCAATTGTAGGGAGGAATGGAAGAATTTAGCATTCAGAATAGAAATAACCAACATATTTCTACAATTAAATAAATGATAGGGGAATCCAATCTTATGGAATTATACAAGAAAACCTACATATAAGCCTTACAGAATCAACAATAGGCTTAACACATACAGAAACTCAAAATTACATAAGAAAAGTAACATTGTAACATTATACCCACTCTAAATCCGTCAGGAAGATTATATCACTAAGAATCCAATACATCAAAAAGAAAATACAGTTCATATGACACAAGGATCATCTGAAAGTATCAAATCCAACTCAATACATGAAAATCCACTAAAACTTAAAAAATACACAACAATACAGGGGCCCAAATTTGACTTATGCAGTCCACATTCATAAGATCTGGACATTACACAGCCTCAGGATCATCAAATACAACTCAATTCAACTTCAACTAGCTACATGAAAGGGGAATACACTAAACTGTAAGCCACACAGAAATTACAGTAATCAAGAATTAAAACTCAAGAAGATATCCCCACATTGCACAGCATTATTTCCTGAAACTAAATAAATTTTACAAACAAAATTATACAAGGGCTTATTCACATAACACTACCTTCATCCTTTTAATCACCAGCATTAGTTCCTCCAGGCTATGCAAGCTGACTAAAGCAGTGAAAAAGACAAGTCACCTGATATTTTTATCATAATCCCCACCAAGCAAAACATCTCAACCTTCATTTTGACCAAACAAATGGTGAAAAAATCTCAGTCATATGATACCATTCCCAATTTTACACACTAGCATTAATCTCTCAAGGCTGTGCAAGATTACTGATGCAGTATAACAGATAGGTCATCTGACTTTTGTTACAAAAATCTACACCAGCAAAATTATCTCAAGGGCAAGAATAAAACTTTACATGGAGAGCCCATGGGTACTTCTCACAACATAAAAGGAGGCCTCTCTCTCTCATTTTCTCCTCTTTCCTCATGCAAATAATTATATACCAAAGAGGAGAATAATTATTCATCCCTTACTAGTAGGTTAATCTAGAAATTATTATTATTAAATTACACTAAATAGTGGTTTATAAATATCTGTAGTTAACAGTAGGTCCGCCTATATTATAAATTCATCTCTTAGTCAAATCCTCATATTCAAACAAATTAAAAGAAATATTATTATACTCTTCTCACTAGAAGACAAGTCATTATTATTATTATTATTTATCAAATTAAAAAATAACAAACAAAGTTACATTAGTAGTTTCATTAAGCTTACTATTAACAGCTCTTATTATCTATTATCATCCCTCTTATCATCAATTATTAGTATTATAAGTAGTAATCAATCTATAAACCTTCACCAGTATTCTTTCAAAACAACCTATAGTGGTGTTATTATCTATAATACTTATTAGCTATACAATTATTACTATCATATATATATTTGACATATTATCAAAATTATTTATCAATTACACTTATTTAAAATATTAAACAACATTATTATATATTATCACTTATATAAAATATTCTCATATTAAACTATTCTCCATTAAACAAAATACCTTTAACCAAGAAAACCACTTGAATCACCACTCAGTACTATTATATCTACTATATATTTTACCCAATTATTACTTTATTATCCTAAAATCACCTACAAATTTATCTTTTGAAATTATTTTATCTAAATTAGTATTATTATTTTATCATTAGGCTGATTATTGAGCAGGTCTGATAGAGACTGCTGAAAAGTCTTCTCTAGTTGTAAAGCCACAATCTTAAATATTGATTTGTGATCTCTGTAGGGAGATTGTTTAGTATATTCAGAGGGGCAGCTAAACCACCATTAGCACCCTTGGTTACAGGATTACTTCAGCAATTCAAAACTGTTGACCTATGATTTCCCCCTCAAGGACTGCCTTATCCAATCCTACACTAAAAAGGAGTTCCACATCTGGTGTCCCAAAAGTGGCCATTTTCAACTTCAACACTCAATAATCAGTCAATAATCAAAAAAAGATAATAAAATCAACTTAACTCACAGGAAATATATTTTTTATAAATAATTAACCATCAAAACACTTATACAATCTGGAATCTGGAAACATATCCAATTCCAAATCATCATCACCATCACAATTGTCAAATCAATCATACCATTTTTATTATCGAGTGAAAGAAAGAACACCAGAAAATTAAACACCTCAGGATATTGATTGACTCATTGCAACATCAAGAACATAACAGAAGGAAAAAGAAGAATTAAGGAGATTTTTTTAAGTTAATTCAAGAAGCAAAAAAACAAGAAAAGTACAAAAGAGTTTAAAGGATCAGTTTATCAAGTAACAATGAATCAACAACAACATCTGACTTACCACCATGACCTGAAGATACTGTAGAAGGACAGTTTGCAGAAGAAATTGAAGAAGAAGATCAAACGGTATGGATACAAACTCTTATGAAGAAAATGCAAGATCTATTGTTAACACAAAACAAAAAGAAAGCAAAAAGAAGGGAACATACATCTTACACACCTGGAGCCAGTCCAAGTGAGCCTAAATTACCAAGGCATGTTAGGCCTGAAGATTCACAAATATTACCTACACCTGGACCAAGAGCAACCTCTACTCCAGCAACAGAGCCAAGAACTCAAAATATTCCCAGGAGAGTGTTTGTCACTACACCTAATAACCCAAGTCCATTACAGCAGAAAGTTCCAAGACAAAAAAGACCTGTGGTTAAAATTAAAGCAAAAGATTACAATCTAAATTTTGATGGAGAAGAAGTAGAGAATTTTATCAAGAAAGTGGAAAGAATAGCTCAAATTGAAGGAGAAACAGATGAAGACCTAGCAATGAAAATGGCATTTTGGACAACAAACCAAAAGGTGAGTGATAAAATTAAAGCTATTCCAGGTTATGAAGAAAGAAATCGGACACAGCTCAAGAAAGATCTCATAACAAAATGGGGAAGAGTTGAACCTGAAAGAAGATACAGAAAAGACTCACTGATGAAGCTTTTTTCTAAAACTCAAGAAGATGGAGGAATTGGTAGTCTATCACAATATGAAAAGTTTATGGGGGAATATGAAAATATTGTTACTTACTTATTAAGATACAGGTATATTCCTCAAGATAACATGTTCCATGAAGATTTATTTGACTTCCTCTCAGCTGATATTAGAGGAGCCATAAGTAAGGAAATGATTAAAGATAATGTCATGGTTAGAGCTGAAGATGGAGGATACCTTATACCACCTATGAATATCCTCAAGAAATACATTGAACAATAATTGGAAGCCAGAATATTAGTAACCAAAACATTCTCATTATCAAGAGATACAGGAAGGTATGTTACTGAAAATATAAATAAAGTTCACTTTATAGAAGAGGCCTTCCCAGGAATGAATGAAGCTTTTAATAAGATGAAGGAAATTACTGAATCCCTCAAAGAACAAAAACTGGAAACTAGAAAGGAGTCACAAGTGGAAAATGAAGATTTTAAGAACTTTATGACCCAACTGGAAGAATTGAAAAATCTATCAAAACCTCAAAAGGGTGAGGTTACCAATAATAAATTCAATAATCAACAGTTCAAACCAAGAAATGATTTACCTCCATTTTCACAAAAGCATATTCCTTATACACCAGCAAAAAACATACCAAAACCTTATTTCAAATGTTACTACTGTCTGGAGGAAGGACATTCAGTAAATAGATGCAACTATCTCTTTGATGATCAAAATAAGAAATGGGTCAGCAGACAAGGAGGTGGATTTTTATTTCCCAATTGGCAAAGAGTACCAACTGATGGGAAAATAACACCAAAGAATTTAGTGGAAGAATTTTCAAAAGAAGAAGAAGAACTTATCAAGAAAAGAAAAGAAAAAGAAGCTAAAGAATCAAAACATCAACCAAAAGAAGTAAACATAATACAAGAAAAGAAAAATGACATTGCAACAGCTATTGCCAAAATTGAAGATTGGGGAAGCTGGCAGCCACCAACCATATCATCAGCCAATGATCCATTTCTCAATAATTATGGATTGAGAAACACCAAACAAAGATCCTCAACAAATGAGTATCCAAGTCAAGAACCAACAAAGTAATTACCAAAAATAATGGAAACACCACTAAAAAAGACACCAAACATACCTGGAGCCTATATTGAAGATGAACATGGTACAGTGGAAAAAACAATTATTCCCACTAAGTTCAAGAAACTTCAAGAGTTCAAAGAGTAAGAGGGAGCTATCCCATAAGTTAAAGAAAAACAGGATTCTGGAAAGAAGCAGGAATGGACTCAAAATACCATTAAAAACAAGGATATCAAGCAAGAACACACAGAATTTCAAGAGGTTATGAGTCAAATTATCAAAAAGGTTTTGGATCAGAAAATAAATCTCACCTTAGAACAAGTTCTTATCATTTCACACAAAGTTATCAACCAGCTTAAAAATTTGACAACAGAAGAAAGAAGCTTAATCAGCTCACTTGACACAAAAGAAATTCAAACCAAACTCATAAACCACCATTTAGGAGATTATGAATAGCCCAAACTACATTATGCCTGTCCATTGGGATTTATGAAAGTGTGCCTAGGTGAAGAAGGACATGAAATAATGGAATTAGTAGATACAGTATTAGAATTGAACATAATAACAGAAGATTCAGAAATAAAAGCAGGACTCACCACAAGATGTCTCAACATGAATTTAAGAGGAATTGGTGGTCACTGTACCTCAATTGTTGGATTAGCAGAATTTACCCCAATTACGCTAGCTACTGGGGAAGAAAGAAATATACACCTTTTTGTGGCAAGGGAAGCAGTACACACAGTATTGGGAAGGCCCTTCCTTGCAGAAAATACCATTAGATTAGACTTTTCTCAACAAAAGGGGCAAATATTCAGTTATACAGAGCCAGATGGAAGAAGGCTTTGCTTACCAATTTTCTCACCACAGAAAGTAGGATGGAGAGAGAACCCACCAGCAGGAATGAAAAAATGTGCAGTCTCTAAACTGGAAGATTGGAAAGAATTACCAGTAGAAAAAGAACCAATTTCCAACTATCAGGAAATTTCAGAAAAACATCCTCACCAAGTATTTAAGGAAAAAGAAATAATGGAATCTGAATATGAAAGGGAAATAAAAGTGGAATTAGCCTCAGTTAATACAGAAGATATTAAGCCAAATCCTAAAGAAATAACTCTTACAGGAATTACAATCCCAAGAAGAGAAAAAGTAAATACTTGTCACCAAATATTTCAAGCCATCAACAGTTATAATCTAAAAATCCTGAGAAATCAGAAGAAAACCACTCACCAAGCTTCTCTCATCTATCAAAGCCTTAAAATCCCTTTCAAAAGGAATATTTAAGAATAGTTGGAAGTCAAGTATCAAACCAGCTGCAACAATAATTAATGTCACAGTGGGAGAAAGGAATTTGCACTCAAATTCTAATACATCAGCATTCAATTCCTTGAAAGAAATTCCGCTCAAACACAAAATTACCATAAATAAAGATCTCAAACATCAAGACCACTCTTTAGTTCAGGAAGGAAGTATTAGCTCAACTTCAAAGCCTAAAGAATCTGAAGAATTAAACAAAAAATTGGAATATATCATGAAAAATCAATCAACAAATGGAAATGATTATGGTCAAGGCACTTTCAAGAAATCATCCAGAAAACCCAACATAAAAAATAATGGGGATAAAGGTAAGTCACTCTTACCGCAAGAAGTAACCAGTCCACCAATTTTATTTTCAAAGTTACTCAAACCAGAAGCATCACTCAAAAAGGAAAATGATGAAATTCAGAAACTTCAACTTTTCCACTCAAATATGGTAAACATTTACCCAAGGCTTATTATGGAAAATAAAGATATTATAAAACAAAACCTAAATAAGTCAAAAATTGAAATAAGAAAATCAGAACAAGAATTGGAAAAAGAACTCACTCAAGAACCAAAAGAAGAATCAGATACTTATCTTCCCAAAGAAAATAACCTATTTCATATCCATACATCCAATAAGGATCCAACATTCCCAGAATATTCTCAACACCTTGAAAATTTCAACCCAAGAAGAGAATTGAATAAGGAAATCCAACTTGAAAATGAAGCTATCAAGCAAGTGGTAACTGTAGAAAAAGGAAGTGAAATTACCAAAAATGAAGATCCAATTAACCTAAAACCTCAAGATTTTACCAACAGCAGAAATCCTATGGAACAATATCTTATGGAAAACAAATCAGAGCCAAATGAAATAGATAAGTCAAATTCTATAAATCATTCAACCAAGGCAAAAGAGGAAGACTCACCTACCCCACAATATCACTCTGATAAAGATAATTCAAATTTGAATCTGGGAATAAATTACCTTTCTTTGGACAAAGCCAAAGAAATCCAAATAAATAAAAATGAAGAAATAAATGAAGAAATCAGTAACAGACAGCAGAAACAGGATCAAGAAGCTTTATTAAAACAAACAAATATTGAAGAACTTGAAGCAGATGGAATTTTACTTACAGAAGACCAATTTCCCTTGGAAGGCTATACACATTGAAAGCCTTTGAGGAATGAAAATTGCAACCTGGTACTGTACAAAATAACTGAACAAGATCATCAATGCTCAACCCTACATGTAAAATGGCTAGAAGAAATAAAGAAAGCACCAAATGAAAGAACTGAGATTAAAAAAGGAAAGCTCACCAAGTAAGAAAGGGAATATTTTTGGATGGCTCAGAATAAAAAGCTATGGCCACGCTTGCAAGCCCATTTGGCAAGGCAATATCAAAATTCAACACAAAATAAGGGTTGGAAAGAGAACAACAATAAAAATGGAAACACTTATTATGAGTATTTAAGTGATGAAGAAGAATTGCAAGATCAATATATCAATAATGAAAGAAGAAATGAACTTACAGCTAAAAAGAGCAAATTCAAGGGCATCATTGGCAACAAATTCTCACATCCTCAATTATTTTTTTATAACAATCATGTGTTTCTTTCTTATCTTATCCATTTTATTGTTTTTTTTTTCTAGTCTCAAACATCCATATAAAAATTCAAAAAAAAAAATACTTTTTTGACTTTATTATTTTATTATTATTCTTTCTCAAAAAAAAAATTATTATGTTTTTTTTGAATTTTTATTTTTTTTCTAATCAAAAATAAATAAATAAAATAAAAAATAAAATAATAATAATAATAACAAAATAAAACAAAAAGAAGAAAAAAAATTGATTGCAATCAAGGGTGGATTACATTACTTTACAATACACAAAACAAAAACAAAAAATTAGTAATTTTTTTTATTTTATATTTTTTTATTATTTTCTCTAAATAATAATAATAATAATAATGATAAAAAGAAAAAAAACAAAAAAAACAAACAAAAAGAGAAGAAAAAGAAAAAGAAAAACAACCGATCGGGACTAAAGAGGAAGAATACAGTACTGTACATTGAATAGACAACACAAAACAAAAAAAAGATAAAAAATATATATATATATATAAAATAAAAAATAATAATAATAAAATAAACAAAAAGAAAAGAAAAAGATCAATTGCAATGGAAAAAGAAAAGCACTGCACTATAATGTGCAGTGTAGAATTTACTCAAACAAAAATTAAAAAAAATAATGAGAAATAGAATTTGGATGAAAGTAAAAAAAAAGGAAACACCCACGGCTAGAAAACAAATTCAAATACTTCAAATTTGAAGTATTCACACTAGGTTAAAAAAACAAAAAAAACAAAAAAAGAAGAGAAGAGAATTTTTTATCACTTAAAATTTAAATTATACTTTACTTATTTATGTTTTATATTTTTCATCAAATTGCTTAAATTATGAATTATATTTTATTTTTTATTAATTACTAAATGCATATATACATATATATATATATATTACTATTACATTTATACTTTATGTATTATTCATATTATCTTTATTAATCATTATTATTTTCTTAGTTTTATTTATTTGTTTTATCTTATTTTATCTTATTATTCAAGATATTTATTATTATCATTTTTTTATGCTCTATATTAATATATTATTATTTTTTAAAAAAAACTAGTAAATAAAAATAAAAAATAAATAACTAAATAAATAAAACAGAAAAAAGGGGGATAAATAGTATACCTTTTTATCTTATCAATAATTAATATTCTCAATACAAATTGCTTATTGTTATTTTTTATGTGTAAAAATGATTTTACTAAAAATAAATTTATATATCTATATAGAATACTTTATAATTCTTTTATCCTGGTTTTTTATCTTTAATTCTTATTCTTGAAAAAGAATTCTACTTACAGTGTATTATTTTTAAGTTCTTTAATTTTTTGTATTATTTATGTCATATTTAACTTTGTTATCATCATTTTTATATACTCTGTGATATTTTATTATGACTTTACAAAGAAAAAAAACATCATCATCAATATAAAACATGGAAAGTAGGTCACAATTATTAAATGGAGAGGGGGGTTTTCCCCATTTAATAATCATAAATGGGTTGTAATTTAGTCTTGTTATGAAGAGGATGAAAGGGGTATTAATATTACTAAAGGTTACAGAAGGTGGATATTAGGCCTTGACACTATTCCATATAATAAAGAAAAAGAAGGAGGGGACAAAACAAATCCAATTAAGCAAATATTTCAAAACACAACTGAAAACTTAAGATGAGGTCCTAGATAAGACCATAAGCTTTCTGAATCATTATTATATCTTTCATCAAGACAATTCAATAAATTTCAACTCAAGAAAAGGTCCATGATATGACCTTAAACTGTCTAAATATTCCACTTTTTTATTTATCATCAACAAATTGACTCAATAAATGGTCCTTGATAAGACCTTAAAATGTCTAAATAATTCTCTTATAGTACTTATTCAAAATCAATAATCAATAAAGGGTCCTGAGTATGACCTTAAACTTCCTCATCACCATTATTTTATGCTAATTACAGTCTCAGGACTAAAGCAGAGGTCCTGGATGAGACCTTAAACTGTACCTTTTTGTTTTATGAGTAATTTATTTTATTTTATGGCAACACTGGTGGAAATATTTAATCAAGATAATTTATTAGTCGCTGGAAGAATTTTCATCAGATGGAGAGGGAAATCACCCTAAATCAGTATTGATGATATAGGACAACATTAACATGGATAAACAAACAAACAAGAAGAAACAACAGGGTCCAAATCAAATAAGAAGATATGGAGATTCAAACTCAATATAAAAAGCCATATATGGAATTATCAACTGAATTTATTGAAATATAAATCTAAAGAAGGAAAGTTCTCACTTATGAACCCAGGATACTGTACTTGAAACTGGAATGCTGGGGACAGCATTAAATGGAGAGGGAGATGTGGTATTCCATACCTTTTTACCAGCTTCAAGAAATTTTTTGAAAATCAAGATCACAATGAATAATTCAGGAAATCACCACTCAAGAGACATGATTAGAAAAATCACACACACCCAGGAACAACTTCAATAGTAGGGAGGAATGGAAGAATTTAGCATTCAGAATAGAAATAACCAACATATTTCCACAATTAAATAAATAATAGGGGAATCCAATCTTATGGAATTATACAAGAAAACCTACATATAAGCCTTACAGAATCAACAATAGGCTTAATACATACAGAAACTCAAAATTACATAAGAAAAGGAACATTGTAACATTATACCCACTCTCAATCCATCAGGAAGATTATATCACTAAGAATCCAATACATCAAAAATAAATAAATAATACAGTTCATATGACACAAGGATCATCTGACAGTATCAAATCCAACTCAATACATGAAAATCCACTAAAGCTTAAAAATTACACAACAATACAGGAGCACAAATTTGACTTATGCAGTCCACATGCATAAGATCTGGACATTACACAGCCTCAGGATGATCAAATACAACTCAATTCAACTTCAACTAGCTGCATGCAAGGGGAATACACTAAACTGTAGGCCACACAGCCATTACAATAATCAAGAATTAAAACTCAAGAAGATATCCCCACATTGCACAGCATTATTTCCTGAAACTAAATAACTCTTACAAAAGAAATTATACAAGGGCTTATTCACACAACACTACCTTCATCCTTTTAATCACCAGCATTGATTCCTCAAGGCTATTCAAGCTGACTAAAGTAGTGCAAAAGACAAGTCACCTGATATTTTTATCAAAATCCCCACCAAGAAAAACATCTCAACCTTCATTTTGACCAAACAAATGGTGAAAAAATCTCAGTCATATGATACCATTCCCAATTTTACACACTAGCGTTAATCTCTCAAGGCTGTGCAAGATTACTAATTCAGTATAACAGATAGGTCATCTTACATTTGTTACAAAAATCTACACCAGCAAAATTATCTCAAGGGAAAGAATAAAACTTTACATGGAGAGCCCATGGGTACTTTTCACAACATAAAAGGAGGCCTCTCTCTCTCATTTTCTCCTCTTTCCTCATGCAAATAATTATATACCAAGAAGGATAATAATTATCCATCCCTTACTAGTAGGTTAATCTAGAAATTATTATTATTAAATTACACTAAATAGTGGTTTATAAATAGCTGTGGTTAACAGTAGGTCTGCCTATATTATAAATTCATCTCTTAGTAAAATCCTCATATTCAAACAAATTAAAAGAAATATTATTATACTATTCTCACTAGAAGACAAGTCATTATTACCATGATTTATCAAATTAAAAAATAACAAACAAAGTTACACATTAGTAGTTTCATTAAGCTTACTATTAACAGCTATTATTATCTATTATCATCCCTCTTATCATCAGTTATTACTATTATAAGTAGTAATCAATCTATAATCCTTCACCAGTATTCTTTTAAAACAACCTATAGTGGTGTTATTATCTATAATACTTATTAGCTATACAATTATTACTATCATATATATATTTGACATATTATCAAAATTATTTATCAATTACACTTATTTAAAATATTAAACAATATTATTATATATTATCACTTATATAAAATATTCTCATATTAAACTATTCTCCATTAAACAAAATACCTTTAACCAAGAAAGCCGCTTGAATCACCACTCAGTACTATTATATCTACTATATATTTTACCCAATTATTACTTTATTATCCTAAAATCACCTACAAATTTATCTTTTGAAATTATTTTATCTAAATTGGTATTATTATTTTATCATTAGGCTGATTATTGAGTAGGTCTGATAGAGACTGCTGAAAAGTCTTCTCTAGTTGTAAAGCAACAATCTTAAATATTGATCTGTGATCTCTGTAGGGAGATTGTTTAGCATATTCAGAGGGGCAGCTAAAACACCATTAGCACCCTTGGTTACAGGATTACTTCAGCAATTCAAAACTGTTGACCTGTGATTTCCCCCTCAAGGACTGCCTTATCCAATCCCACACTAAAAAGGAGTTCCACATCATCAAAGAGAAAAAATTCCCAAAAGTGACCAGAGTGAATTTGGAAACAAAGTGACAAAGTTAACAGTGATGAAAGATGCTTTAATTCACTTTTTGGGTGGTTCAAGGGTAAAAATGATTATAATGATTTTTTCATATGGTTAAAAGATTTAAAGCTATTTAAAAAGGGTTTTTGAAATCTCTTATTGATTTTTTTAACAGTTTTTAAACTAATTATAAAAGGAAAAGATTCTAACATGAAGAGAAAAGTGGGGCAAAGAAGATATTCTTTTATAGCCAACAATTTTATTACTCCAAAGTATGATTTACTCTTTTCAGTTTTGGAAAACACTCTGACAACAAAAAATCCAATTATGACATCATTTAAACCTGGTTTAAACCAAAAAAAGGGCTGGTATTAGCCATTTTTTGCTATTTTCAGCCATTTTGGACCCTTAAATCAGCCATTGCTATAGTAATACCTGGTTTCAAGCCTTTAAAACACATCAGAATTTTCTTAAGAGATGTTAAAACCAGTTAAAACTGTTTTAAATTGAGGGTAGTGGCACCCTCTTGGAAAAAGTTAAAACTTCCCTGGTTGGTACCAAAACCTCATAATCAATTGAGTCACATACCTTGTGACTCAACTCCAGGCTAATGGTAATGAGCTTTTGCATGAATTTTGATAACCCATTCCTGTCAGAAAGGAATTTAGGAGAGTCTGGAACACTTGAAGCCAAGTTGAGGGCTTGAAGTACACAACTGTGATAATAGATACCTAATATTTAAATCATAGTTCACTTATGTAATACATGCACACATTTTGACATTTCAATTTAAAATACTTCAATTCCCTATAACTTCCAAAACAAACACCACAACTCAATTTTAATTCCAATATTAGAGGTTAACACCAAATGTGATGTAAATCAGATCAAGGTTTTGCAGATTTTCAATTTTTATACAGAAAATACTAAAAACTTAATTTAAGGTTATTTAGAGTTGAGTTATAGAAATTTTACCCAAAGATGACCTCACCTCATTTTTTATTAGGAATGGCATGATGAAATAATTCTCATATTTTCATTTATTAGATAAAAATTTATAATAATTTTTATTCAATTTTTATTCAAAAAAATATTTTAATTTTAATAGTTTTGTTAAAAATTAATTTTAACTTAATTTTTTTTCAAGTAAGATTTTTTTTTCACAATTTTAAATTTCAAAGTAATTTTATATTCGAATTAAAATTAAAATTTTAATTTTGAATATAAATTTTATATTTATAATTATATTTTAATTTTAATTTTTTTGTTTTTTATAATATAAATAAATTTATTTTATTTATAATTATATCATTTTTTATTCTTTATGATCTTTTTGGGTATATGAAGATACCTCTAAGGCTCACGGTTTCCTTCCAACTAAAGCTATACTACTTGTCTCAAAACAAGAATGATAATTTTATTTTTTCTTTCACCAATTGATGATACATTGATAATCAGCCTGAGTGAGATGATGTTGGGGTTCATTATAGATTTGATATTTGGCATCTTGGAAAAAGCCTATTACAGACAAAATGCAATTTAAAATTATTTGATGCTTAAGTCAAAGATAAACTTAAGAAAGAGTTTTCAATGAGATTGATGTATATTTTTGTACAGAATTTGAAAAGTAAATCTTTGAAAAATCACTAAAATCAATTAATTTGTTGAATACTTGAAATTTGGAAATTTAAAAATAAATTTATTAAGTTTCAAATTGAAAATCATGACTTTTTTTTTGAAAAAACTCAAATTTGGTTCAAATTCAAGGTCCCCTCAATTTAAAAAAAAAAATCAAAATTTGGATTTGAAAAATTAAAGTTTATATATGTGAAATTTCCTGAATAAAAACACATTTTTTCAATGTGTTATTAAGCAGGTTTAATATGCCCTATTATTTTTTATTAAGAATCCTCTTTAACTTTATTCTTTGTTTAAGTTTATCAATACAAAAAAATAATTTTTTCATATAACTATCTCTATTCAAAAGGTTCATTATTTTTAAAACAAATAAATTATTTCTTTCTTTCAAAAAAAAATTATAAGATTGTTTCATTTTTCTGGAGAAAAACTAATACATTTTAGTTTTTTTTGCTTTTTTTGTAATTTTTCAAATTTAACTGAAACTTTAACTCAATGAATACTATTAGTTAATATGCAGGATAATTTTCTTGATAAAACTATAGTATGGCTTCTTATGAATCATTTAAAACATCTTTTTATTCTTTCTTATACTTTGATTAATCTTTAATTGAATAATTTATCATGTTATTTAAATTCATATACCAATTATTTGATTTTCTTTCATTTTTTTCCAATGGTTTGTTTTCATTTTTTGTTTCTTTTAGATTCTATATCCTCTTTACTCTTTAAGATTTAATCTATCTTTTGTTATTTTTTTTGTACAATTTTTCTTTTTATTGAATTTTCATTAATTAGGCCATTTCAAACCTTCCAAATCCTGAATTAAAAATTTTGTATTATTTTTTTTAGTAAAATACCATATTTAAATTCTATAATTTGTTAAATTTAATAACTAATTAGCCATATTATTTCAGGTAATAAAAACTCAAGTATTTCAGTGCGTAAGCCCATATAGTTTTTTTCCAAATCCCTCATTTTCCTTGAACTTTTTGAGTGAATTTAATTTATGACAAATTATACTAGATCAAATCCTATTTTTCTCTCAAAAGCTTTCTCTACAACCTCACTCACTTTCAATCATTCCTGAAAGAAAATTGGAAAGAATCAATTGAGGACTTAAAATCATAACATTCAAAAAAGTTTTGGAAGTTAACATCAATTTAAGAATTTAAGAAGGTACCCTTTTCTTACATTAAGTATTTGAAACCCCTTATATCAGGTCATTGAACTCCAACCCTGTACCTTAATTATACATAGCTAATGACTTGACAGATTTATCCTCTGATAAATTTAGAAAGGCATTGTTAAATCACACATATTTCATTTGATAAGTTAGTTCAGATAGTTCAAAAAAATCCTATTTTCCAAAATTCCTCCAGCTTGAAGCAAGAGGACCCATCAATTAAACTAGGCATAAATTTATCAAGATTGAGATCAAATGGAAATGGTTCATCATGGGGAAAAGTTGGGATCCTTTTTGGAGTGAGCCAATATGGTGTTGTGCTTTATACAAATTGAATCAGTCTGTGTTTACTGAAGTACAAGCAAGGACTAATATCATGGCTGAATTTACAAAAGGGGGTCATATTTTTTCAAGTCATGCAAGAGGAGGAGTTTCCAGGACATTTTGGATTCATAGATAGTAGCTTAAGATCTTTATCACAAGGACTGGGTAAAAATAGTTGGGCTTATTTTGATCATAAAAAAAGGTGTGTATAATCAATGCTGGATTTGAAGGATAAAAATATTCAATTTCAATCCAGCTGGTTTGTGGTATGAACAAGAAGTTAATTTAATTAAAGTTTGTTTACACAGGTTCATTACATGATTTCACTGTTTATGAACATATGATGATTCAAAATCCCATGCTGATTATTATTCAAATGATCAATACCTATTGCATATTCAGCTTATACAAGCTCACAATATGTAGTCCCAGAATATCAAGGAATTGTGGGTCAAACTGAAGACAATGGTACTCTTAAACGTTTTCCTTCCAAGATCCTGGGGTTGTATAGAACATGAAGTTGGTAATCTTAAAGGCTTGTGGTCTTCAATCAGAGAAATGAGAAATCAAATGCAAAACCAGAAAGAGGTGAACACATTTCTGAAATGGAGTGTGAGCTGTGTTCTTTTGCACAACTCATTTGCTCAACTACAAGATTAATGGCACATGCAGAGCCACTTATTGACATAAATTAAGTGGTTGGGTCCAATCAGAGAGTCATCTATTTTGCAATGAATACCATGATCATTTGACCATCCTAATGCTGCGCATGATAGATACATGGGATTGGATGAGGCAATACTTGCAGATTGATTGGCACCATCATCTGCAGTAGCCCCCTTGTAGCAGGGGATACACTGTACAGTGCCCTGCCCAAAGTATGCGAACGCGGGCAGGGCAGCTGTACGCTCGCGGCTGCTGCGAATGCGAGTTGCCGTGGACAACTCTGATTTGTCAGAGGTCGTGCTCCGGCTCCAGGATTCAACTTCTTTTTTTATTTTTTTCAATATCTCTCTTATTTGTCATCTTAACAATGACAACAATGGCTACACCTGCTTCATCTCACCCAATAAAAGATGGCCAGCACTCACCAGTGCTGCCCAACTACAACCTCACCTGCTTCAAAACTTCCGACGCTGAGGAGGACAATTGAGATGTAAGCAGTTGTCTTTCTCAGATTACCAAAAGACGAATTTAAAATATAATTTTTTTTTAATAACAGATTGTGATGCCTTACCTCAATATAGAAACCAGGGGATGTATCGTTGGGATGCGACAAGCAGGCCTACCATTTTGAGCGATTTTGGATTTATTTGGGATACCAGTCTCAACCATCTACAATACGGTTGCAATATTCCAGATTATCGGCACTGTGAGGACCCAAAAAAAAACCAGCCAACCTCCGATAATGACTGATCAAGACCCACAAGAACTCGACTGTATCATCACTCAAGGTCAATGCTTAACGGTTGCACAGGTCACCGACCTGATGACTTGCACAATCCAGCGTGAGATCCACAAATTGGGTAAGCGCTCGCGCATTGCTCCCAAAAAACCCTACCTCCGGCCTCAAGATTTCCAATGTCGCCTTGCCATTGGACGATAAACGATTGAGCCCGAGTCATTTGGACAGATGAGTCGGCTTTTGAGCTTGGGAAGAAGGTCGATTGGGTGCGAGTCTGGAGGACACCTCAAGAACCTCACCGTCAACCATTTATTGGGTGACCAAAGCCTCATGGTATGGGGGCATTTTGTGTGGCAATGTGAGCACCTTTGGTTTTTCTCAACAGGCAAATGACCTTGACCGAGATGGTTCAGCAAGTCTACCAACCGGGCCTGCTTCCGTTCATAGCCTGGATGGAGCAGGCCCCTTGGATTTGTGGTTGCCACTGCCTCCTTTTGATGGAGGACAATGCCCCCATCCACACAGACTGGCGAGCTCGGCACAAGATCCAGAAGCTGGATTGGCCGGCTCATTTGCCCGACTTGAATCCCATCAAAAACGTATGGAAAACGATGAAGAGTCAAATAAGTAAACTCTACCAACCTCAGACGGTGGATGAGCTACAACATGCAATTAATGCTGCATGGACCGATTTCCATGTTAACCTCCTCAACGACCTCTTCTACTCAATGCCACAATGCATGGCCATGGTCATTGAAATGAATGGAGGTCCAACTTCTTAGTAGGACCTCCATTCATTATTGGTAGGTTTTTTTTGCTTCCTCACATTGAAAATACAATCACTGATTGCCTTTTCTATTTCTCTTGGTTTTTTTATCAGGTCTTTCATTTTTTTTTTAATTATAATGTATTTTTTTTATATAACAAAATATACATGCTTGAGTAGTTGTAGTAGCTAATACATTAAATTTAAAAAAAAGTTTTGTGTTTGACTTAGAAACAAAAAGGCCCATGAGTGTGAGATACAAACTGCACAGCAAAAAAAAATTGCCCTGCCTGTATTTTTTTGTTTGCATATAATTGGCAGGGCACTGTACACCCAAAGGATATTTGGAACCTGCAAGAATTCTTTGCAAATGCCCACCCCCAATTCAATCAGAAGCACTTCTTTCCAGCCAGTCCTTTGAAACAGAAGTATTAGGGAGACTCAATCTCTGCTGAATTTGGCCGTGAGATACCACCAAATGAGATTACCTCATTTTGAAAACAAGATAGCCGGATTTGGTGGTATCTCATACACTCTAACCCTAACCCCCGTCATACCCAAGCCGGATTTTTTCAGCATCATAAACCCAGCCCGGGTTCCTTTTTTCCACTTTCAAGTCCATCTTTCTTTTTTTTTGACGTTTTGGTCCACGTTTTTTTTTGGATCTCTTGCAAACTGGTTTAAATCCCCCTCATCACCCAAAAACAATGATTTGACCATTCTGACATGCCAAAGAAATCAGTGCACCAGCAATTTATTCGTTATTTGCATAGGAGGTGGAAGAGGGCATGCGAGGAAACAATGGACACATGGCTTGAAACTCTTTTGTTTCCAAATGTTCCAACTATAGGTTTCATTTTAGGAGGTGATAGCCATCCAATGGCTCTGGTGATTGAATGACTGTTTGGTGATGAGTTTCACCTTAATAATATGTTCCACCAAGCAATAAGCAATCGGTCAGATTTCACCCTTTGCATCATTTCTGAGTGGCTGACTTGGATGTTTAGGTATTTGACAGGACATCAGGTGTACTCATCACGTGAAGAATACAACTTAGCAACGTTTCTGGGCATGCAAGATAATGACTTTAAGCAGGTGGTGCAAACAACTCAAGATGGTTTTTTCTACATTTACAACCTTATCCAGAATAGTCAGTTGTTCAAAAATCAAAGAAATTGTCCACAACTCAATGTTTGTCTCCAACTGGTTCTAACTTTAGAGCGACTAGGCTGCAATGGTAATGGTGCCTCCTTTGGTTGGATAGCAAGGTCATATGGTATTAGTCAAGGTGCGGTGGTCTCATCTTCATGGAGAGTAATTGAGGTGATTTTTGCTTTGGGACCTCAACTTGTGAAGTGGCCAAACGAAGCAGGACAAATTGAAATTTCCACTAGCATGGAATTGGAAGGATTCCGGGGCTGCATTGGGTTTCTGGATGGGACAACAATACCGTTATTCCAAAGGCCTGGTTTGGATGGGGAGGTTTATTACGATCGCAAGAAAAGATATTGATCAGAAGATTTTGTGCTTATGGCCTGGAGTTTAAAGATTCTAATGGCTTTACCCACGATTGGTGTACTCTTATACCAGCATTGTAATTAGCCTACAAGACCTCCATTGATGCTTCAACAGGCAAGACCCCTGCAATGTTGGAAAAAGGATGGAACCCCAAACTTCCAATTGATACTTTGAAGAAAGATTTGGTTGACATTCATCCAACTGCTTCAAGCTTTAAGCTATTGCTTGATAAAGTGAGACATCATGCAAATCAAAGCATGAATGATGCCTTTGAATATGCTAGGCAGAAATGGGATAAAAGTCATAAAACCCCATAATTCAAAGTAGGGGACTTAATACTAGTTTCAACCTTGAACTTTAATAATATTAAAGGTCCAAAGAAATTGAAAGATTCCTTTGCAGGACCATTTATTATTAAAGCCCTTCATGGGACAAATGCAGTACAAGTAGAACTGTCAGGAGAACTGGAAAATAAACATCCAAATTTCCCTGTCAGTCTAGTAAAGCATTACACTTCAAGTGATAAGGAATTATTTCCTTTAAGAAATGAAACACCCTTAGAAGTACCCCCACTAGATCAAAGTGAGGAGAAAAATGTACTAAAAGTCTTGAAAGAAAGAAGACTTAGGGGAAAAAATGAAAGAGAATACTTATTCAGGTATAAAAATCCACAACATGAAGATGAGTGGATTGTAGAAAGCAAAATACCAGATTCCCAAAAGCTTCTCAGAAGATTCAGGCATGGAAGAAGACCAATTTCTCAATAAAAGGTTTTAATTGTGGGCTTTAAATACTCACAAGTATAAGTAGAGAGGTTGGACAGTGGATTATACCCCCCTCAAATAACTTGGGGGTATACTACAAAAGAAAAATTGTATACAATTTTTTTTTGGTGGTAGGGAATGTGAGCCTGTGAGGTATGTATAACATACCCATAAGGCCACAAATGATTATATAAACAGTTAATTTTGTCTTAAACAGACTTTTTAGTTGAAATTAAAATAAAAAATAACAAAAAATAAGTATAACTTCTTTTTGGATAAATAAAGTTATAAATATTATGTCATTTTTGGATTCTACACCAAAAATGACCTAGGGTACATCCATAAGGTGTTATACCCAAAAACACTTATTTCTTGTGATATTAGAAGATTTAAGAATCTCACAGTACTAATTTAACTTTTTTAACATTTTTTTAAAATTGTTAAATTTAAGCTTAAATAAGCTTAAATTTAAAGTTGCATAAGGTTAATGCAATCTTACGAAAATTTTAGTTAAAATTGAGGTGTGGTGTATATTTACTGAATTGGCTAAGGATCTGCCATACAGAATGTAAATCCTGCATGAGCTCAATTTAAAAGGGTTTAAATCCATGGTATGGCTTTAAATAAATAAAAGGGCAAAATCCACGTAAAAAGGTGGGACAAAGGAAAAAGACCAAATAGAGGTGGGGTACCTAAATTTTTGGATCTGCAATGATTCAATTAAGGTTGTCCACCTGTATTGGAGGATTTTCAACCTTATTTAAACTTTAAGATTAGACTTTGATCCAACCTTAATGCTTAAACTGGTCTTATCCCAATTTGGACAGGAATTTCAAGCTGCCAAAGGGTAAATCCCAATATGGTGGCTTGAAATCAAGGTTTTAAGAACTTTCAAAGCTTAATCAAGCTTCAAAACCTTAAATAAGCTTAAAACTTTAAAGTTACAAGCATCAAAACCTTATCAAAAGCTAAGGTTTGGTGTGTATTGTTATTTTACGTGGAAAAATAGCAATAACTTCAGAAATTCATTAAAAATCAAAATCTTAATGGATTTGCTTGAAAGTTTCTCACAACTTAGAATTTAATATTATCTATATATAAATTAAATTTTAAGTATCTTTTATAAATAAATTTCCTGGGTAATTAGCCTGGAAATTTACTTTTTTAATTAAGCTCAAAGAAAATTATGATTTCTTTAAAAATTAATTAAAAATTGACATTAAGAGATTTCTGCTTGAAACTCTATTTTTAAGTTGTTCATGTGATGAACTTTAATATAAATAAGTTTATTTATATTGAAAACTTAAAAATAATTAGTTTAAATGAGGATTAAAGTTACATGGAGTTAAGAATAACACTGGTAACTTTAAATTGGAATTAAAAACAAGTTGCCTCAAGTTAAGAACTTTTTTTTAAGTATGGTTTTTCAGTTTTGACCTGAGCACGCCCTCTACATTCATTATGAATAATGAGAGCTGCTCTGAAGACATAAAAAGAGTCTTTTCATCACTGTTTTTGTCCATCATTCATCAATCCAATCATATTAAAAATTTCAACAGATAAAGTTTTATTATTTATAAAATCTTATTATTAAAGTAATTCTTAAGTTATTTTATTCTTTATTAATTGTAAATTAAAAGAATTGAAGTCATAGAATTCAGATTATTATTGTAATCATCAATAATATATTTTATATTATAAAATTATCATCTTAAATATCTTTTAAAATCCACAAATTCCTCTTAAAACTCTTTAATCTTGAATTTTATCTTTAAAATTATTGATTTTAGGCGTGGGTTTTAACTTATAATCATTATTTAATATAATAACTGTTGTTGTTTGACTTGTTGTATTAAAGAAATATTATAAGTAAGTTTTCTCTAAAAGTTCTATATCTTTTTTATCTAGTATTAGTTTTTGGATATAGAATTTTATTCTATAAGAATTATTTCTGCACAGTGTGTGTTATAATTATTTTCTAATTAATATTTATATTATTTATAAGTGGTTAATATTCATATTTCCACGTGTAATTGTCTCATTAAGAGCTTTACAATTCTTATTGTTATAACTGTCAGTGACTATAACAATGATAGAATAATTATAATTTATTATAATTATTATTTTTTATTATTATATTTTTATAATAATAATTAAATTTATTTTCTAAATAATTATTTTTAATAATTATATTTAAATTTGTGGTTATAATATTTTGTTATATTATATATTTCTACTGAGGACAGTCATAGCACTCTTGATATTGCTACTATTATCAAGAGTTTCATAGACAAACCTTACATTTGGGGGCCTGGCCGTGATTTTAACCAATTTTTGGGACATACATCATATTCTAGACCTTATTTTACTGTTTTTTGACATAAAACTGCCATATTTATCCTAATATTGGCTTTTTTGGGACTTATCCCTTATAAATAATCTTTATAATATTAATAAAGTTATTTTTTCTTAAGAATATTGTTTGAAACAATATACTATTGAGTGACTTGGAATAAATTTCTTTTGTCTAACTAGTGGCTTTTTCACATCACAGACTTGAAATTTATTCTTTGAGTTATTCTAGTATAAAGTGACTAATAATACAATTTTGATTAATTGACTTATTAATTGCATAATTATTATTTCTTCAAAGAAAATAATAAATCAAATTAAAAAATTAAAAAATTAAAAATCTTTACTAAAAACATTTTTCTTTTATCTTAGACATTTTTTCTTTATTTTTGACGTAATTTGCCATAAAATTACATTAAAACAGCTTTATTTAATAAGTTGAGTTTATAAGTTATTTTTATTATTTAATAAAATAACTTATATTTTTAATTTTCTCTAGTGTCTTCCATCAGAGAAAACTCTTCAGGCTCTGAAACCTCAGAGTCCAGTATTGAAATTCAAACCAGCCCACCACCAAGGGGTTTGATAACCAAAGAGCCCTTTAAAGGTCCTGCAGGTGAATTCAATTCAATTTTACTCTATTTTTTATTGAAATTGACATGAAATGACTCCTACTAGAAGTGGAAGTAACTACTCCATCTAATCAAATGGATCTGGACCAGGACATTCCAGCCACAAATCCAAAAGGCAAGAATGTCTTCCCAGAGGAGAGGCACAAATGGAGGATGCCAGAACTTCCACCAGTTCCCAAAGGTTAGCCAGCACCTTTGAACCTCTTATTAAGAGTCCAGAAGCTGACATAACTGCTATTGCTGTTAGACCTGAACCATTTCCAACAGGCAGCTGCGGAAATTTATCAATCTCAATGGAAAAACTGGTTCTTGGCGTCAAAACAGCAAGAGTGGGAACTTCTCCCAAGTCTTTGGATAGGCCCCATGAACTCTTATCTTCAAGTAAAGAAGCTCATGGGACCAGAAAAGACAGAAGATCTTCTGTTGGGTTGGACACCCATGTCTGTCAAAGGACAAGTCCAACAGATCAAAGCTTGGTTGAAAAACCAAAGCATGTTATCAGAGGATCAGAAGAAGAAGTTGGCCCAAGGCAAGGAAAACAGCCCAGTGGAAGCTCCCCAAGCATCCACCAGCAAAAATCTGCCTCAACAAGTGCCAAACAAGCCCAAGCAAGCCCCAAAGACCAACCAGAAGGGCAAGCAAAACGCAAAGCCCAAGTGGAACAAGCCTTACCCTCAGAATTACAGAATCCCAAAGAAGGAAAAGACAGCCATGGACAATGTATTCAATATGGCAAGAACTTTGATGGAATTAAAAAACAAGGAGGAGGAAAGATTGAACCAATCTTTCCCAAATAAATAGATCTTGTAAAGCTTGTAACTCACTTTGAATCTTGTAATAAAGAAATTATGTCAAAATTTAAAGAATTTGATTATGTCCAACAGAAGTTGGGTAATGAGATATTAAAAGTTAAAGAGTAGCAAAAGACCATTATTGGCCTTGAAAATGTTAATAAAGACAATATTGTGTCTTTGACGCAAATTTGTGAAAGACTTGAGTCTAAAGTTACTTTACTCAATCAACCAGATGAGAACTCAATTTCTTTTATAACTGGACAGTTAAGGGAATTGAAAATACAAGTTCAAAACTTGGAAAATTCAACTGGTCACAATGCAGCTCTTTTTCAAGAACAATTGGAAAAAAGTGATAAAGCAAGACTTGAATTGAAAGAAGACATTCAATCAAGTATTAATAATATATCACTAAAAAATGAATTGCCAAGGCAATCCACACCAATTCTTGACAGAAATGTTCTTAACTTTAATAATGATTTACATCATACAATTTCAAGTCATGATGTGGAAACTGCTTGCAATTTTAAGGACATTCCAAGATTAGAGGAATGGCCAACCTTCAGTGGTGAAGGAGAATATAATCATATGGAATTTATGAAAACAATTGATATTTTCAATGAAGACTTTAACATACCAGATGAATACATAAGTCCCAGATTACACTCATTATTTACCAAATCAGCAAAGAAATGGTATTATAAAATGAGACAAGACCATGGTAAACATTCTTGGCCTTGGTTGAAAGAACAAATTATTTCCAAATGGGCAAATGATTCCTGGAGATTTAGAATGGAAAATTCTTTTGAAGAAGCCATTTTTAATATTGAAAGGGACAGGCCCATGACTTCGTTTCTTAAACAGAAGGACAGGTTAACTACCCTTCATCCTGATATGTCTGAAACAATGGTACATAAAAGGATATTAAGAAAATGTGGTGGTGACCTTGAGCATGCTATAAGAAGCAGATGTATTGAGCCTTGCTCTACAGAAGATTATATCAATGCTATGGAGGACATCACTACTAGAACAAAAATTGGAAGAAATTGGTCCAAAACCCCAATAGACAACAAGACTAGTGGGAAACCAATTTCAAAACCAAATATACCACATGACAGACCTCCTTTGAAATGTCATAAATGTGGAAGCACATCTCATTTGGCAAACACTTGCCCAAAAAAGACAAGAGTCAATGAGATAAATGTTGACAAATTGGAAGACACAAAAGAAACTAATGTCTCTTTACATGAAAGTGATTCTGAGCCTTCAGAAGAAGAAGAAGTATCAGAAGAACTTGGTATAGAAAATATTAATGTCTCTTTTGAGGTCACTGAGGTACATACTCACTTACCACAGTACAGTGATGGATGTATGGATCTTATACATGTGCAAGATGCCAAAATGCAAAAAACCAAACCTGCCAGAGGTAAAGGTTATACAGCTGGGGCATCTTGTATCACTAATATTGTGATAAATAACACAGAAGCCAAGATACATCTTGACTCAGGTTCTTTTTGCACTTGTGTTGGAAAAGATTATCTTGACAAAATTTGTACCAATTGGCAAGACAAATTAATGCCAATTGAAGGTATAACATTCAGAAGTGCTAGCCAAAATATGCACCCCTTTGGTATATTTGAAGCAGCAATCATATTTCCTCATCCTGCAGGAAGTATGAGACTGAAAGTGGAAATTGTTGTTATGAATAATTGTACTTCACAACACTTTATACTTGGGAATGATTATCTCAATATTTATGGTATTGATATTAATAATCATAAAGACAGGTATTTCACTATAGGGGAAAACAAAAGACAAAAATTAGCCTTTCCTCTAGAAAAAAGAGAAATTACTGTCATTAAACAAGTAAAAAATGTTAATAAGGAAGAATTTGTGTCAAATCAATTGATTGAAGCACAAATTAGTCCTGAATTAACACTGGAAATGAAAGAAGAGCTTATTGAAATTTTATTTCAATACAGGGAAGCATTTGCTTCAGATAATGAACCACTTGGGGCTATAAAAGGCCATGAAGTGGACATTATTCTTAATGTGGAAAGGCCTCATCCGCCACTATTAAGAAGACCAGCTTACCCAGCTAGCCCTAGGGCTAGAGAAGCATTAGAAAATCATATTAATGAGCTAATGAAACTGGGAGTTCTTAGAAAAGTTGGACACAATGAGGAGGTAGAAGTCACAACCCCAGTAATCATTACTTGGCATAATGATAAGTCAAGGATGGTTGGTGATTTTAGAGCACTGAATGCCTATACTATCCCAGCCAGGTATCCAATCCGTAGAATTCATGAGACTTTGACTCAATTATCCAAAGCAAGATTCATTACTTCCATGGATGCTCTAAAAGGATTTCACCAGAATGTTTTGACACCTCATGCTAGAAAATTATTGAGAATAATTGCTCATTGTGGTATTTATGAATATTTGAGAATGCCTTTTGGTATTAAAAATGCACCCTCTCATTACCAAAGAATGATAAATACTATCTTCCCACATGAATTATCAGAAGGATGGTTAATAATTTATATTGATGACATTATCATTTGTTCACAAACCTGGCAATTACATTTAGAGAGACTTTCATTAGTACTGTAAGGTGTGGATATGAAACTTTGATTAAAAATCAAGTACTTTTCCTGTCCTCAAAATTTGTATAAGGTAAAATCCAGTTAAAAATAGTATGAAATATTATTTTTAAGAGAAAACACGCCAATTTTATTGTTTATAACTTTATTAGTATAAAACAATAATATTATAAAAATTTATTGTTTTACCAACAATAAAAATTTATCCAAAAAATACTCTACAAGAGATATTTTAAGGCTACAAAAGAAATTTCTTCAAGAGCAATTTCAATTGGAATTAATTGAGCAAAGAACTGCAAGCAATTAATTAAAGAACAAAGTCTTTAAAAAGAATATTAAAGAGAAAACACGCCCAAAAGTGACCAGAGTGAATTTGGAAACAAAGTGACAAAGTTAACAGTGATGAAAGATGCTTTAATTCACTTTTGGGGTGGTTCAGGGGTAAAAATGATTATAAGAGTTACAAACAATGATTATAATGATTTTTTCACGTGGTTAAAAGGATTAAAATGATTTAAAAGTGGTGGTTGGAATCTTTGATTGATTGGTTTAACAGTTTTAAACTAATTAATAAAAGGAAAAGATTCTAACATGAAGAGAAAAGTGGGGCAAAGAAGACATTCTTTTATAGCCATCAATTCTCTTACTCCAAAAGTAAAATTTACTCTTGTCAGTCGTGAAAAACAGTCTGACAACAGAAAAGCCAATTATGGCATCATTGAACCCTGGTTTAGACCAAAAAGGGCTGGTTTAAGCCATTTTTAGCCATTTTAGACCCTTAAATCAGCCATTACTATAGCAATACCAGGCCTAGAGCCTTCAAAACACGTCAGAATGTGTGTCAGAGGCGTAGAAACCAGTTAAAACTGTTTTTATTATGATTTTTTTATCTTAAGGGTAGTTTTACCTTCTTGGCAACAGCTAAAACTACCCCAGTTGGTATCAAAACCTCATCATCAATTGAGTCCACAGACCCTGTAACTCAATTCCAGGCCAAAAGTGATGAACTTTTGCGTGAATTTTGACATCCCACGCCTGTCAGCAAGGATTTTGGGGGTCTAGCTCCCCCTTAGAGCTGGAGTTCCTTTTCCCCCCCAAATTTAATCTTTCCAATTTATTTTTCCTTTAATTCCTCATCATGTATTATACTTATAATTTACACATGTAATTCAATTCAATTGTACAGTACAATACAGTAATAATTGACACCTCATATGTAAATCAAAGTTCACTTATGTAATACACGCGCACATTTTGACATTTCAATTGAATTCAATTGAAAATACTTTAATTCCTCATAACTTCTAAACTAAACACAACACCTCAATTTTAACACAAAAATTGATGGTTGACACCACATGTGGTGTGAATTAAATTAAGGTTTTGAGGATCTTCAACTTTTGTATTGAAAATACTAAAAACTTAATTTAAGCTTATTTAGAGTTGAGTTACAAAAATTTCACTCAGAGGTGACCCCACCTGATTTTTTATGAGGAATCCAATGGTGAAATAAAATTTATATGTTTATTTATTGGATAAAAAGTTATAATAAATTTTATTTAACTTTTTTCCAAATTTATTTATTTTTTCACAATTTTGTTAAAATTTCATTTTTACTTAAATTTTTCAAGTATAAATGTAATTTTATATTTACAAAATTTAAAGTAATTTTATTTTTAAATTATAATTAATTTTTTATTTTTAATATAATTTTATATTTATATTTTTTATTTTTATTTTAATAATATAAATAAATTTATTTTATTTATATTAATATGTTATTTTTTATATTTGTGGTCTTTTGGGTATATGAAATTACCTCTAAGGCTCACATTCCCTCCCCCTAAAAAAGAATATTACTTTGTAATATTGGTGTTTCTAGTGTGTCTGAATCTCCTCAGGAGTTTGGTGGCTTCTGGTATATCTTTCTCTTCTAACCATTCATCTTCACAAGTTGGGTCACTGTACCTAACAAGGTATTCCCTTACTTTCTTGGTTCTTAATTTCCTTTCTTTAAGAACTTTGGTTATTTTCTTAGTACCAGATGTCTCAATAGGAGGTATAACTTGGGGAATCTTATTCCTCAAGGGAAATTTCTCAGCATCACTATATTTGTATGGCTTTATCAAGCTTACTGGAAATGTAGGGTGCTTATTGCTAAGTTCTTCAGATAACTCTACTTCAACAGCATTTTCTCCATGGAGGGCCTTAATCACAAAAGGTCCTGCAAAGGAGTCTTTCAACTTTTTACATCCTTTGATGTTATTGAAGTTAGTGGTGGATACAAGAACTAGGTCCCCCACTTTGAAATCTGGAGTTGCATGAGATTTATCCCATTTGTCTTTAGCATATGCAAAAGAGTCCTCCATGCATCTCACTGCATGCTTTCTAGCTTTGTCTAGCATTCCTTTGAAGCTGGCAGCTGTGGGATGTATTTCAATTAAGTCTTTCCTCAAGGAATCTTGGGGTAACTTGGGGTTCCATCCTTTTTCTAGAATAGCAGGAGTCTGATTGGTACTGGAATGGATTGATGTTTTATATGCTAATTCCAGTGCTGGTAACAGAGTACACCAATCATGGGTAAATCCATCACAATCTTTGAATTCAAGGCCATATGCACAAAATCTTCTCACCATGTCCTCTAAGGTTTGGATCATTCTTTCAGCCAGACCATCAGTTTGTGGGTGGTAGGCTGTAGAGAAAGACAGTTTTGTGCCAAATAATTGGTGAAGATTTGTCCATAGAGCTGAAGTGAATTTGGGATCTCTATCACTGATGATATTTGTAAATATCCCAGTCCATGACACTACTCTATTCCATATCAGAAGAGCTGTATCCATGGCTGTATCATCTTTGTGACATGGTAAAAAGATTGGAGTTTTACTGAATCTGTCCACAATTACTAGGCAAGCATTATAGCTCCTGTCACCTCCTGGTGGTAGGCCAGTTACCCAATCCATATGGACAATTTCCCAAGGTCTGTTTGGTTCTTGGATTTTCATCATATTTCCAAGTCTTTTGCCAGTGGATTTATTTGCCTTTTGGCATCTGTCACAGGTTTTGCAATATTCTGCAACATCTTTTTGCCACATTGGCCACCATATGCAGGTCTTTACTTTCTCTCTTGTTCTGTCCTCAGAAAGATGTCCTGAAAATGGACTATCATGGCATTCTTTCAGTACAAGATTGATTAATGACCTGTCTACAACTGTCATGACACATGTGTGCTTGGTTCTGTGGTAAATTATACCATCCAGTAGGTGAAATCTCCCTTCATTATAAGATTTTCTCCATACTTCATCCAAGGCATGTATTAGAGAGTTGTCTTTACAGTCTTTGTTAAGTAATTGGCATAAGATGCTACAATTCTTATCTTGAGTGTAACTATTTCTGACTTCTTCAAAGAAGGTGGTGTTCAAGTCTGTAACACTTATTCCTTCTATTGGAATTTGTGGTGAAGCTTCTTCTGGAACATAAGCAGGATTATCAATGTTATTTGGTAATGGCCATCTGCTTAGTCCATCTTCATTCTTATGAATATTCCCATCCTTATGAACAATAGTCATATTGCCTCTGTATTCTTGTATGGCTATTTGCCATCTGAGCATGTGTCTGTTAGGTGTTTTCATGTTCAAAAGTGATTTCACAGCTGTACAATCTGTTATTACTTCAAAAACACATCCCTCTAAGAAATAGTTCAATTTCTCTAAGGCCCAGACAAGGCATAGACATTCCATTTGACTTGCTCCATATCTGGCTTCAGTTGGTTTGATTTGCCTGGATATGAAACATATTGGTCCTTCTACAGGTTTGTCATTTATGATCTGAACTTGGTGAAGTGCAGCACCTAGTCCATCCCCTGATGCATCAATATACAGTTTGAAAGGCAATTTAAAGTCTGGCATCAGTAAGAGTGGAGCAGTGGTCAATGCTTCTCTTAGAGACTCAAAAGCTTTGACTCTGTCAACAGTCATCTCAAATACTGTGTCTTTGTCACACAACTTATAAAGTGGTCTTGCTATGGATGCAAAGTCTTTAATGTGTTGCCTGTAATATCCTGCAAAACCTAAGAATGACTGAATTTCCTTCTTATTCTGAGGCATGGGTTTTAACAATACTGCTGCAACTTTGTTTTTATCAATTCCAAGGGACAAACCAGATACAACATGTCCTAGTGCCTTAAGTTCTTTAAATCCAAAATGACATTTCTTCAAGGAGATTTTCATGTTTACTGATTGGATTTTTGTCAAAACCCTTGATAATCTGTACATGTGCTCCTCCCAAGTCTTTGAACAGATAATAATGTCATCAATGTAAATGATTAACCATCCCTCTGAGAGTTCTTCAGGGAAGATTTCATTCATCATTCTTTGGAAGTGTGAAGGTGCATTTTTGATACCAAAGGGCATCCTTAAGTATTCATACACTCCACAATGAACAATAATTCTCAAGTATTTTCTTGCTCTTGGTGTTACTACATTTTGATGGAATCCTTTAAGGGCATCCATAGTGGTTATATACACTGCTTGAGATATTTGAGTAAGGGCAATTTGGATTTTTGGTATTGGGTATCTGTCTGGAACAGTGTAAGTGTTCAGAGCTCTAAAGTCCCCAACCATTCTGGATTTTCCATTATGCCACGCCACTATGACTGGTGTAGTTATTTCTACTTCCTCATTGTGGCCTACTTTTCTTATTACACCAAGGTCTAGAAGTTCTTTGATATGAATTTCTAGAGCTTCTCTTGATTTTGGACTTGCTGGATAAGCAGGTCTTCTTAAGAGTGGTGGATAAGGTCTCTCAATGTTAAGAATGATGTCAACTTCATGACCAATAATTGCTCCCAGAGGTTCTTTGTCTGTAGCAAATGCTCCTTTGTGGTCATACAAAAGGGAAGAAAGTTCATTTTCTTGTTTATCAGTCAGATGAAGGCTTATCTCAGCCTCATTTAACTGTTCAGACTTGAATTTTTCTAACTCTAAGTTGACTGGTGATACTTTGTTTACTGTAATTTGTCTTTTAAATGGTAAAAAGGCAAATTTCTGGCGCTTATTGTCCCCAATTGTAAAGTATCTGTCTTTGTTATTATGTAAATCTATCCCATACATGATCAAATAGTCATTTCCCAATATAAAATGGGTACTAGAGCAATTTTCCATAACAACAAATTCAACTGTGATCCTTAAATTCCCATTTATGTGTGGGAATATGACATTGGTCTCAAAGATCCCCAATGCTTTCATTGGGTTACTTGCACTGTTGAATTTTATACCATCAATTGGTAACAATTGGTCTTCAAAATTCGGCACACAGGTCTTAAGAAAGGATTTTCCAACACAAGAGCAGAAGGCTCCTGGGTCAAGCAAAAGTTTGGTGGGCTTGTTGTCAATTACCACTTCTGTTATACAGGAGTTACCAGCTGTATAACCTTTTCCTCTGTTTGTTTTTGTCTTCATAAGTTGTGCATCTTGAACTTTTGATAAATCAACTTGACCATTGCTCAATTGTGGTAAGTGGGAATAAGATTCCATGATGTCAAAAGTGGCATTGATATTTTCTATATCTTTTGAAGATTCAGAGAATATGGATGACTTATCATCTGAATTGTCTTCAATTATGTCTTCTTTTTCAACATCTGGTTCTTTTTCAATGTCAATTTCATTGATTTTCCCCCTTTTTGGACATGTATTGGCTAAATGGGTGGTGCTTTGGCAAATATGGCATTTTCTGACTGTATCTGCAGATTTATATTTAATATTACTAGAATTTTCTTTGGGGTTTTTGTCCACAGAATCTTTCCAAGGTGTATTAAACCTTGTTTTAAGATTCACCCTACTAGAACCAATTTTGGTTCTGGTGGTTACTTCTTCTAGTATATTGATAATATCCTCTGCTGAAGATTGTTCAGTAGTCCTGCTTTTGACAGCATGCTCTAAGTCACCTCCACATTGTCTCAGAATTTTTCTATGGATCATAAATTCTGACATGTCAGGATATAATGCTGTTAATCTGTCCTTTTGTTGGCAAAACCATGGTAAAGCTTTGTCTTTATCAGCATTAAATTTGGCGGATTCAAAGGCTGTTTCAACTTTAAACCTCCATGCATCATTGGCCCATTTGTTGACAATTTGGGTTTTCCACCAAGTCCAACTCTGGTGTCCATGTGCTTGTCTCAATTTGATATACCATCTGTGAGCTGATTTGGTAAACAAGGTGTTAAACCTGGCTGTCACCAATCTGTTTGGTAATTCAAAATCTTCTTTGATCATGTCAATACCTCTGATAAATTCCATATGGTCATATTCTCCTTCACCACTGAAGTGAGGCCATTCCTTAAGTTTTGGAACTTCTTTTAATAGTGTTTGGCCCATTGATGGTTCCAAGTTATGAAAAGAAGTGGATAATTCATTTTTTAATTGTGAATTATCAGGATCCAATACTTGTGGATTTGAAATTCTTGTGCCCTCATTTTGATTTAGAGGTGTAGACATTCTTGGTAAGGTGTTCAGTAATTGTTCAATGTCATTCATTTTACTGTTGCTACACCTTTGGGAATTTCTGTATTCATGTTGGAAGCTTTGTATTAAATTTATTACTTCAATTTTATACATGTCTTCTTTATGTGTAAGTTCTTGCCATAACTCTGTCTGTCTTGTATTATCAGCAGTGACTTGATTCAATTTCATTGATAATTTTGATACTTCTTCTTGTGAAGCATCAAAACACTTTTTCAAGGCAATGGTATATGTTTTTACTTCAGTAAATGAATTTGAAATGTCATCAAGGACTTTCTTGTTATCTGTCTTGATAATATTTATGGCTTGTTTAATTCTTGTTTCAATTATGTCATCAATATTGAATTTAGAATATTTATCTGTTAATTCTTTTATAATGGCAGATTGTTCATTTATTTTATTGTTAGAAGAATTATCATTATTGGAATTTTTAATTTTTCTCAAAACTTTTTCAAAACACATAAGTGTTTCATTAATTTGGCACAGACTCAGGTTGTTTGTTTTAATGTTGTTACAAATGCTGTCATTTTTATCAGAAAGATGTTTTTTCACGTCATTTATAGCATTATACAACTCTGGGATGGAATCAAATATGTCAGAAATCATTTCTGGAACCTTAATCTGGCTTCCTCCTTCTTCTGTAATTCCATCATGGTTCTGGCCATCTGAAATACATTTTCCATGGCATCCTGCTGAATCTTTGGGATTCTGTAGCTTTGGCTGTAAGGTTTTGGGGCTGGTGCCTTCCCTTTGCCCTTGTTTGGAGTTTGTGGCTGCTTTTTCACGTTGGAATTGCTGCTGCTGGCCACTGGGGCTGTTTTTGGCACTGGTTTGGCTGGTGGAGGGTTGTTTTTCCTCCATTCTAGTGTCAAAAGCATCATGTTTTTCTTCTCCATCAATGGATGCCATCCATTGAGCAATTTGCAAGTGTTGGGATGGCCCAAGAATTTTCTTACTGTCAGGTAAGAATTCATGCAATTCTTCCACAGGTCTGCAAGGATCTGGTACTCCTTGAATTGGAGTGCATTGTTGTATGCACTGTGGCGGGCTTTGTATATGTCCACAGAGGCTTGTTGTGGCGGTGTCAGCTCTTTTTGAAGGTAAAATGGTATTATCAGCTTCAGAATGACCCATTTTAGTTGTTTGGAAGTTATCAACTGACCCTTTTCCTTCTGTACCTGGTTGGCCTCTGCCATAATCACGTCTATTACCTTTTTGGGAGCTGCTTGAGGGGTTGTAGCTGGCTCCTGACCTGGTTGAAGGCATAATTATGGTTAAAAAAAAAAGGCTTAAAATAGTATTTTTACGTCAAAAACTTACTATTGGCCAAATTTTTGGCTTTCTGAAGTGTATTACTTATATCCAAGTTAATTAATTCAGAAGATATTGGTTCAGGTTGATTATTTTGAGTCACAATAACAGTACTATTATGATCAGAATTAACAGTACTGGCAGGGATAATGCTGGTTACTGTTGAGGCTGTTTCAATGTTTTCTTGTCTTACCACGTTGTCAGACACTAAAATTAATGAAAAAGCCAATTAATTAAGTAAAAAAAAGGTTATTTCAAAAAAGAAATAAAAATATAAGCCTCACTTATAATATGAAAAAAATTATTTTTTAAGGATTTTTTTTGGATTATAAGTATTTTTTATATGTTTTTAAATTTTTCAATATAAGAAAAAAGATTTAAAAAGAGTAAAAAAAATATGTCACAGGTAAAATATCACGGCTGGGCCCCCAAATGTAAGGTGTGGATATGAAACTTTGATTAAAAATCAAGTACTTTTCCTGTCCTCAAAATTTGTATAAGGTAAAATTCAGTTAAAAATAGTATGAAATATTATTTTTAAGAGAAAACACGCCAATTTTATTGTTTATAACTTTATTAGTATAAAACAATAATATTATAAAAATTTATTGTTTTACCAACAATAAAAATTTATCCAAAAAATACTCTACAAGAGATATTTTAAGGCTACAAAAGAAATTTCTTCAAGAGCAATTTCAATTGGAATTAATTGAGCAAAGAACTGCAAGCAATTAATTAAAGAACAAAGTCTTTAAAAAGAATATTAAAGAGAAAACACGCCCAAAAGTGACCAGAGTGAATTTGGAAACAAAGTGACAAAGTTAACAGTGATGAAAGATGCTTTAATTCACTTTTGGGGTGGTTCAGGGGTAAAAATGATTATAAGAGTTACAAACAATGATTATAATGATTTTTTCACGTGGTTAAAAGGATTAAAATGATTTAAAAGTGGTGGTTGGAATCTTTGATTGATTGGTTTAACAGTTTTAAACTAATTAATAAAAGGAAAAGATTCTAACATGAAGAGAAAAGTGGGGCAAAGAAGACATTCTTTTATAGCCATCAATTCTCTTACTCCAAAAGTAAAATTTACTCTTGTCAGTCGTGAAAAACAGTCTGACAACAGAAAAGCCAATTATGGCATCATTGAACCCTGGTTTAGACCAAAAAGGGCTGGTTTAAGCCATTTTTAGCCATTTTTAGCCATTTTAGACCCTTAAATCAGCCATTACTATAGCAATACCAGGCCTAGAGCCTTCAAAACACGTCAGAATGTGTGTCAGAGGCGTAGAAACCAGTTAAAACTGTTTTTATTATGATTGTTTTATCTTAAGGGTAGTTTTACCTTCTTGGCAACAGCTAAAACTACCCCAGTTGGTATCAAAACCTCATCATCAATTGAGTCCACAGACCCTGTAACTCAATTCCAGGCCAAAATTGATGAACTTTTGCGTGAATTTTGACATCCCACGCCTGTCAGCAAGGATTTTGGGGGTCTAGCTCCCCCTTAGAGCTGGAGTTCCTTTTCCCCCCCAAATTTAATCTTTCCAATTTATTTTTCCTTTAATTCCTCATCATGTATTATACTTATAATTTACACATGTAATTCAATTCAATTGTACAGTACAATACAGTAATAATTGACACCTCATATGTAAATCAAAGTTCACTTATGTAATACACGCGCACATTTTGACATTTCAATTGAATTCAATTGAAAATACTTTAATTCCTCATAACTTCTAAACTAAACACAACACCTCAATTTTAACACAAAAATTGATGGTTAACACCACATGTGGTGTGAATTAAATTAAGGTTTTGAGGATCTTCAACTTTTGTATTGAAAATACTAAAAACTTAATTTAAGCTTATTTAGAGTTGAGTTACAAAAATTTCACTCAGAGGTGACCCCACCTGATTTTTTATGAGGAATCCAATGGTGAAATAAAATTTATATGTTTATTTATTGGATAAAAAGTTATAATAAATTTTATTTAACTTTTTTCCAAATTTATTTATTTTTTCACAATTTTGTTAAAATTTCATTTTTACTTAAATTTTTCAAGTATAAATGTAATTTTATATTTACAAAATTTAAAGTAATTTTATTTTTAAGTTATAATTAATTTTTTATTTTTAATATAATTTTATATTTATATTTTTTATTTTTATTTTAATAATATAAATAAATTTATTTTATTTATATTAATATGTTATTTTTTTATATTTGTGGTCTTTTGGGTATATGAAATTACCTCTAAGGCTCACAAGTACTTAAGAAAATTCTACAAGTGAACATGAAAATTTCTCTTAAAAAATGTAATTTTGGGTTTCATGAGTTAAAAGCTCTAGGACATGTAGTCTCAGGACTAAGCCTTGGTGTTGATAAGAACAAAGTGGCTGCAGTTTTACTGAAACAAATGCCCCAGAACAAAAAAGAAAAGATGTCTTTCTTAGGGTTTGCCAGTTATTACAGGCAACACCTTAAAGATTTTGCAGTCCATGCCAAATCATTATACAGAATTTGTGATCAACAAACTGTTTTTGAAATGATTCAGGAGAGAATTCAAGCATATGATGAAATCAAGTATGCCTTGACCAATGCACCATTATTACTGATGCCAGACTGGAAACTTCCTTTCAAGCTGTATATTGATGCATGTGGTGAAGGTCTAGGAGCTGCTCTTCATCAAGTTCAAATTGTCAATGACAAGCCTTATGAAGGTCCAATTTGTTTTATTTCAAGACAAATTAAACCTACTGAGGCCAGATATGGAGCTAGCCAAATGGAGTGCCTTTGCCTTGTTTGGGCTCTGGAAAAACTTCATTACTATCTTGATGGAAGTGTGTTTGAAGTAATTACTGATTTTAATGCAGTAAAATCACTTCTTAACATGAAAACTCCAAACAGACACATGTTAAGATGGCAGATTGCTATACAGGAGTATAGAGGCAATATGACCATAGTACATAAAGCTGGAAATATTCACAAGAATGCTGATGGTTTAAGTAGATGGGAATTACCCAATACACCTGAAAATCCTGCCTATGCTCATACAAGTGCAGAACCTCAAATTCCATTTGAAAGAATTAACATCACAGATGTGGGAACAGAATTCTTTGAGGAAGTTAGAGAAAGCTATAAGCAAGATAAAAATTGCCATATACTTACTGCTCTACTTGACAAAGATTGCAAAGATGCAGCATTGGCTAATTCTCTGGATGATATTTTTAAAACATCTTATGATAATGGAAGATTCCATTTGTTTTATGGTATACTATATCATAGATCTAAACACACATGTGTCATGGTCCTATGTAGTAGAATGTTGATTAACACAATACTACTAGAATGCCATGATAACATTTATTCTGGACATCTGTCTGAAGACATAACAATGGAAAGAATTGAGACATGTGCCTGGTGGCCATCTTGGAGAAAAGATGTCATTGAGTACTGTCATAGTTGTGATAGATGCCAGAAAGCCAATAAAGCTACTGGTAAAAGATTTGGTCTGATGATCCATATCCAAGAACCAAGTACCCCATGGGAAGTGGCTCACATGGATTGGGTGACTGCATTACCACCTGGAGGTGATAAAGGTTACAATGCATGTCTTGTTATTGTAGACAGATATAGCAAAACACCAATCTTTTTACCATGTCACAAATATGACACAGCTATGGATACAGCTCTCTTGATCTGGAATAGAGTAATATCCCATACTGGTCTCTTTAAAAACATCATTAGTGACAGAGACCCAAAATATACATAAGCCTTATGGACTAATTTACATAAGCTTTTGGGTACAAAATTATCATTCTCAACAGCATACCATCCACAAACAGATGGGTTAGCAGAAAGAATGATTCAAACCCATGAGGACATGATCAGAAGATTTTGTGCTTATGGCCTGGAGCTTAAAGATTCTGATGGCTTTACCCATGATTGGTGTACTCTTATACCAGCATTGGAGTTAGCCTACAAGACCTCCATCCATGCTTCAACAGGCAAGACCCCTGCAATGTTGGAAAAAGGATGGAACCCCAAACTTCCAATTGATACTTTGAAGAAAGATTTGGTTAACATTCATCCAACTGCTTCAAGCTTTAAGCTATTTCTTGATAAAGTGAGACATCATGCAAATCAAAGCATGAATGATGCCTTTGAATATGCTAGGCAGAAATGGGATAAAAGTCATAAAACCCCAGAATTCAAAGTAGGGGACTTAATACTAGTTTCAACCTTGAGCTTTAATAATATTAAAGGTCCAAAGAAATTGAAAGATTCCTTTGCAGGACCATTTATTATTGAAGCCCTTCATGGGACAAATGCAGTACAAGTAGAACTGCCAGGAGAACTGGAAAATAAACATCCAAATTTCCCTGTCAGTCTAGTAAAGCATTACACTTCAAGTGATAAGGAATTATTTCCTTTAAGAAATGAAACACCCTTAGAAGTACCCCCACTAGATCAAAGTGAGGAGAAAAAGGTACTAAAAGTCTTGAAAGAAAGAAGACTTAGGGGAAAAAATGAAAGAGAATACTTATTCAGGTATAAAAATCCACAACATGAAGATGAGTGGATTGTAGAAAGCAAAATACCAGATTCCCAAAAGTTTCTCAGAAGATTCAGACATGGAAGAAGACCAATTGCTCAATAAAAGGTTTTAATTGTGGGCTTTACATACTCACAAGTATAAGTAGAGAGGTTGGACAGTGGATTATACCCCCCTCAAATAACTTGGGGGTATACTACAAAAGAAAAATTGTATACAATTTTTTTTTGGTGGTAGGGAATGTGAGCCTGTGAGGTATGTATAACATACCCATAAGGCCACAAATGATTTTATAAACAGTTAATTTTGTCTTAAACAGACTTTTTAGTTGAAATTAAAATAAAAAATAACAAAAAATAAGTATAACTTTTTTTTGGATAAATAAAGTTATAAATATTATGTCATTTTTGGATTCTACACCAAAAATGACCTAGGGTACATCCATAAGGTGTTATACCCAAAAACACTTATTTCTTGTGATATTAGAAGATTTAATAATCTCACAGTACTAATGTAACTTTTTTAACATTTTTTTAAAATTGTTAAATTTGAGCTTAAATAAGCTTAAATTTAAAGTTGCATAAGGTTGATGCAAACTTACCAAAATTTTAGTTAAAATTGAGGTGTGGTGTATATTTACTGAATTGGCTAAGGATCTGCCATACAGAATGTAAATCCTGCATGAGCTCAATTTAAAAGGGTTTAAAATCCATGGTATGGCTTTAAATAAATAAAAGGGCAAAATCCACGTAAAAAGGTGGGCAAAAGGAAAAAGACCAAATAGAGCTGGGGTACCTAACTTTTTGGATCTGCAATGATTCAATTAAGGTTGTCCACCTGTATTGGAGGATTTTCAACCTTATTTAAACTTTAAGATTAGACCTTGATCCAACCTTAAGGTTAAAACTGGTCTTATCCCAATTTGGACAGGAATTTCATACTGCCCAAAGGGTAAATCCCAATATGGTGGCTTGAAATCAAAGTTTTAAGAACTTTCAAAGCTTAATCAAGCTTCAAAACCTTACATAAGCTTAAAACTTTAAAGTTACAAGCATCAAAACCTTATCAAAAGCTAAGGTTTGGTGTGTATTGTTATTTTACGTGGAAAAATAGCAATAACTTCAAAAATTCATTAAAAATCCAAATCTTAATGGATTTGCTTGAAAATTTCACACAACTTAGAATTTAATATTATCTATATATAAATTAAATTTTAAGTATCTTTTATGAATAAATTTCCTGGGTAATTAGCCTGGAAATTTACTTTTTTAATTAAGCTCAAAGAAAACTATGATTTCTTTAAAAATTAATTAAAAAATTGAGTTTAAGAGATTTCTGCTTGAAACTCTATTTCTAAGTTGTTCATGTGATGAACTTTAATATACATAAGTTTATTTATATTAAAAACTTAAAAATAATTAGTTTCAATGAGGATTAAAGTTACATGGAGTTAAGAATAACACTGGTAACTTTAAATTGGAATTAAAAACAAGTTGCCTTAAGTAAAGAACTCTGTTTTTAAGTATGGTTTTTCAGTTTTGACCTGAGCATGCCCTCTACATTCATTATGAATCATGAGAGCTGCTCTGAAGACATAAAAAGGGTCTTTTCATCACTGTTTTAGTCCATCATTAATCAATCCAATCATATTAGAAATTTAAACAGGCAAAGTTTTATTATTTATAAAATCTTATTATTAAAGTAATTCTTAAGTTATTTTATTCTTTATGAATTGTAAATTAAAAGAATTGAAGTCATAGAATTCAGATTATTATTGTAATCATCAATAATACATTTTATATTATAAAATTATCATTTTAAATATCTTTTAAAATCCACAAATTCCTCTTAAAACTCTTTAATCTTAAATTTTATAATAAAAAGTTGTTTTATCTTCAAAATTATTGATTTTAGGCCAAGTTTTGAACTTATAATCATTATTTAATATAATAACTGTTGTTATTTGACTTGTTGTATTAAAGAAATATTATAAGTAAGTTTTCTCTAAAAGTTCTATATCTTTTTTATCTAGTATTAGTTTTTTACATAGAATTTTATTCTATAAGAATTATTTCTGCACAGTGTGTGTTATAATTCTTTTATAAATAATATTTATATTATTTATAAGTGGTTAATATTCATATTTCCACGTGTAATTGTTGCATTAAGAGCTTTACAATTCTTATTGTTATAACTGTCAGTGACTATAACAATAATAGAATAATTATAATTTATTATAATTATTATTTTTTATAATAATAATTAAATTCATTTTTTATCTAATTATTTTTAATAATTATATTTAAATTTGTGGTTATAATATTTTGTTATATTATATATTTCTACTGAGGACAGTCATAGTACTCTTGATATTGCTACTATTATCAAGAGTTTGATAGACAAACCTTACACCTGGTGAGTGTTTTGCTACAATTCCCTTGTATCAAATGGATGGTGGCTAATATTGTCTCCGCAAGGGCAATATCTCCTCACCAATTCAGCTTACCCTCTCAGCCTCCATTGTATCCTGTGCTACAAGGGGGTGGCTGCCAAATCACATTACAACCGCTTGTTCAATTTTTATCTTTCCCAGTCACAAATTCAAATTGAACATTGCATAGGAATCCTGAAGGCACACTGGGAATAACTTCAAAATTTGCCCTTAGCTTTCAATCAAGCTAGT